>JAPTOF010000009.1:16535000-16538388 GCA_028554755.1 Cordia subcordata
TAGGGTTTAGGGTTTAGGGTTTAGGGTTTAGGGTTCAGGGTTTAGGGTTTAGGGTTTAGGGTTTAGGGTTTAGGGTTTAGGGTTTAGGGTTTAGGGTTTAGGGTTTAGGGTTTAGGGTTTAGGGTTTAGGGTTTAGGGTTTTAGGGTTTAGGGTTTAGGGTTTAGGGTTTAGGGTTTAGGGTTTAGGGTTTAGGGTTTAGGGTTTAGGGTTTAGGGTTTAGGGTTTAGGGTTTAGGGTTTAGGGTTTAGGGTTTAGGGTTTAGGGTTTAGGGTTTAGGGTTTAGGGTTTAGGGTTTAGGGTTTAGGGGTTTAGGGTTTAGGGTTTAGGGTTTAGGGTTTAGGGTTTAGGGTTTAGGGTTTAGGGTTTAGGGTTTAGGGTTTAGGGTTTAGGGTTTAGGGTTTAGGGTTTAGGGTTTAGGGTTTAGGGTTTAGGGTTTAGGGTTTAGGGTTTAGGGTTTAGGGTTTAGGGTTTAGGGTTTAGGGTTTAGGGTTTAGGGTTTAGGGTTTAGGGTTTAGGGTTTAGGGTTTAGGGTTTAGGGTTTAGGGTTTAGGGTTTAGGGTTTAGGGTTTAGGGTTTAGGGTTTAGGGTTTAGGGTTTAGGGTTTAGGGTTTAGGGTTTAGGGTTTAGGGTTTAGGGTTTAGGGTTTAGGGTTTAGGGTTTAGGGTTTAGGGTTTAGGGTTTAGGGTTTAGGGTTTAGGGTTTAGGGTTTAGGGTTTAGGGTTTAGGGTTTAGGGTTTAGGGTTTAGGGTTTAGGGTTTAGGGTTTAGGGTTTAGGGTTTAGGGTTTAGGGTTTAGGGTTTAGGGTTTAGGGTTTAGGGTTTAGGGTTTAGGGTTTAGGGTTTAGGGTTTAGGGTTTAGGGTTTAGGGTTTAGGGTTTAGGGTTTAGGGTTTAGGGTTTAGGGTTTAGGGTTTAGGGTTTAGGGTTTAGGGTTTAGGGTTTAGGGTTTAGGGTTTAGGGTTTAGGGTTTAGGGTTTAGGGTTTAGGGTTTAGGGTTTAGGGTTTAGGGTTTAGGGTTTAGGGTTTAGGGTTTAGGGTTTAGGGTTTAGGGTTTAGGGTTTAGGGTTTAGGGTTTAGGGTTTAGGGTTTAGGGTTTAGGGTTTAGGGTTTAGGGTTTAGGGTTTAGGGTTTAGGGTTTAGGGTTTAGGGTTTAGGGTTTAGGGTTTAGGGTTTAGGGTTTAGGGTTTAGGGTTTAGGGTTTAGGGTTTAGGGTTTAGGGTTTAGGGTTTAGGGTTTAGGGTTTAGGGTTTAGGGTTTAGGGTTTAGGGTTTAGGGTTTAGGGTTTAGGGTTTAGGGTTTAGGGTTTAGGGTTTAGGGTTTAGGGTTTAGGGTTTAGGGTTTAGGGTTTAGGGTTTAGGGTTTAGGGTTTAGGGTTTAGGGTTTAGGGTTTAGGGTTTAGGGTTTAGGGTTTAGGGTTTAGGGTTTAGGGTTTAGGGTTTAGGGTTTAGGGTTTAGGGTTTAGGGTTTAGGGTTTAGGGTTTAGGGTTTAGGGTTTAGGGTTTAGGGTTTAGGGTTTAGGGTTTAGGGTTTAGGGTTTAGGGTTTAGGGTTTAGGGTTTAGGGTTTAGGGTTTAGGGTTTAGGGTTTAGGGTTTAGGGTTTAGGGTTTAGGGTTTAGGGTTTAGGGTTTAGGGTTTAGGGTTTAGGGTTTAGGGTTTAGGGTTTAGGGTTTAGGGTTTAGGGTTTAGGGTTTAGGGTTTAGGGTTTAGGGTTTAGGGTTTAGGGTTTAGGGTTTAGGGTTTAGGGTTTAGGGTTTAGGGTTTAGGGTTTAGGGTTTAGGGTTTAGGGTTTAGGGTTTAGGGTTTAGGGTTTAGGGTTTAGGGTTTAGGGTTTAGGGTTTAGGGTTTAGGGTTTAGGGTTTAGGGTTTAGGGTTTAGGGTTTAGGGTTTAGGGTTTAGGGTTTAGGGTTTAGGGTTTAGGGTTTAGGGTTTAGGGTTTAGGGTTTAGGGTTTAGGGTTTAGGGTTTAGGGTTTAGGGTTTAGGGTTTAGGGTTTAGGGTTTAGGGTTTAGGGTTTAGGGTTTAGGGTTTAGGGTTTAGGGTTTAGGGTTTAGGGTTTAGGGTTTAGGGTTTAGGGTTTAGGGTTTAGGGTTTAGGGTTTAGGGTTTAGGGTTTAGGGTTTAGGGTTTAGGGTTTAGGGTTTAGGGTTTAGGGTTTAGGGTTTAGGGTTTAGGGTTTAGGGTTTAGGGTTTAGGGTTTAGGGTTTAGGGTTTAGGGTTTAGGGTTTAGGGTTTAGGGTTTAGGGTTTAGGGTTTAGGGTTTAGGGTTTAGGGTTTAGGGTTTAGGGTTTAGGGTTTAGGGTTTAGGGTTTAGGGTTTAGGGTTTAGGGTTTAGGGTTTAGGGTTTAGGGTTTAGGGTTTAGGGTTTAGGGTTTAGGGTTTAGGGTTTAGGGTTTAGGGTTTAGGGTTTAGGGTTTAGGGTTTAGGGTTTAGGGTTTAGGGTTTAGGGTTTAGGGTTTAGGGTTTAGGGTTTTAGGTTTAGGGTTTAGGGTTTAGGGTTTAGGGTTTAGGGTTTAGGGTTTAGGGTTTAGGGTTTAGGGTGTAGGGTTTAGGGTTTAGGGTTTAGGGTTTAGGGTTTAGGGTTTAGGGTTTAGGGTTTAGGGTTTAGGGTTTAGGGTTTAGGGTTTAGGGTTTAGGGTTTAGGGTTTAGGGTTTAGGGTTTAGGGTTTAGGGTTTAGGGTTTAGGGTTTAGGGTTTAGGGTTTAGGGTTTAGGGTTTAGGGTTTAGGGTTTAGGGTTTAGGGTTTAGGGTTTAGGGTTTAGGGTTTAGGGTTTAGGGTTTAGGGTTTAGGGTTTAGGGTTTAGGGTTTAGGGTTTAGGGTTTAGGGTTTAGGGTTTAGGGTTTAGGGTTTAGGGTTTAGGGTTTAGGGTTTAGGGTTTAGGGTTTAGGGTTTAGGGTTTAGGGTTTAGGGTTTAGGGTTTAGGGTTTAGGGTTTAGGGTTTAGGGTTTAGGGTTTAGGGTTTAGGGTTTAGGGTTTAGGGTTTAGGGTTTAGGGTTTAGGGTTTAGGGTTTAGGGTTTAGGGTTTAGGGTTTAGGGTTTAGGGTTTAGGGTTTAGGGTTTAGGGTTTAGGGTTTAGGGTTTAGAGTTTAGGGTTTAGGGTTTAGGGTTTAGGGTTTAGGGTTTAGGGTTTAGGGTTTAGGGTTTAGGGTTTAGGGTTTAGGGTTTAGGGTTTAGGGTTTAGGGTTTAGGGTTTAGGGTTTAGGGTTTAGGGTTTAGGGTTTAGGGTTTAGGGTTTAGGGTTTAGGGTTTAGGGTTTAGGGTTTAGGGTTTAGGGTTTAGGGTTTAGGGTTTAGGGTTTAGGGTTTAGGGTTTAGGGTTTAGGGTTTAGGGTTTAGGGTTTAGGGTTTAGGGTTTAGGGTTTAGGGTTTAGGGTTTAGGGTTTAGGGTTTAGGG